>CANSNZ010000979.1:692500-718835 GCA_947646795.1 Beta lomatogona | reverse complement strand
GAAACTAAGGGAATGAGCTTCAAGGCTAAAATCGGCCCGAAACGGCCTTCATTTACCCAAAATGGGTTTCAAAGCATATGAGTGAACTTTAATTGACTCTTATAGTTATATATGTACCTATTGGAACTATATATGACCTAACATGTGGCCAAATGCGGGAAACTAAGTGAAGTGAGTTCAAGGCTAAAATCGGCCCAAAATGTACTCTCTCTCATTTACCCAAAATGCGCTTCAAAGGATATGAGTGAACTTTAATCGACTTTTACATATATACGTATCTATCTGAACTATATACGACCTAACATGTGGCTAAATGCGGGAAAGTAGCTTAAGTGAGCTTCGAAGGCTAAAATCGGCCCGAAATGTGCCTTCATTTACCCAAAATGAGTTTCAAAGCATATGAGTGAACTTTAATTGACTCTTTATAGTTATATATGTACCTATCGGAACTATATATGACCTAAAACGTGGCTAAATGCGGGAAATCAAGTGAAATGAGCTTCTGAATTCCAAAATCGGCCCGAAATAGCCTTCATTTACCCAAATGGGTTTCAAAGGATACGAGTGAACTATAATTGACTCATAGTTGTATATGTACCTATTGGAACTATATATGACCTAACATGTGGCTAAACGCGGGAAACTAAGTGAAATGAGCTTCGGTTGCCAAAATCGGCCCGAAACGGCCTTCATTTACCCAAAATGGGTTTCAAAGCATAGCGAGTGAACTATAATTGACTCTTATAGTTATATATGTACCTATTGGAACTATATATGACCTAACATGTGGCTAAACGCGGGAAACTAAGTGAAATGAGCTTCGAAGGCTAAAATCGGTCTTAAACGGCCTTCATTTACCCAAAATGGGTTTCAAAGCATACGAAAGGGAACTTGACCCGACTCTTATAGTTATATATGTACCATTGGAACTATATATGACCTAACATGTGGCTAAATGCGGGAAACTAAGTGAAATGAGCTTCGAAGGCTAAAATCGGCCCGAAACGGCCTTCATTTACCCAAATGGGTTTCAAAGCATATGAGTGAACTATAATTGACTCTTATAGTTATATATGTACCCTATTGGAACTATATATGACCTAACATGTGGCTAAATGCGGGAAACTAAGTGAAATGAGCTTCGAAGGCTAAAATCGGCCCGCGAAACGGCCTTCATTTACCCAAACAAGGTTTCAAAGCATATGAGTGAACTTTAATTGACTCTTATAGTTATATATGTACCTATTGGAACTATATATGACCTAACATGTGGCCAAATGCGGGAAACTTAAGTGAAGTGAGCTCCAAGGCTAAAATCGGGCTCAAAACAGCCTTCATTTACCCAAAATGGGTTTCAAAGCATATGAGTGAACTTTTAATTGACTTTTTATGGTTATATATGTACCTATTGAACTATACCAGCACCCAACATGCCATTAAACGCGGGAAAGCAAGGGCCACGTCGAAGGCTAAAATCGGCCCGAAATGTACTCCTTCATTTACCCAAAATGAGTTTCAAAGCATACAGTGAACTTTTAATTGACTCTTATAGTTATATATGTACCTATTGGAACTATATATGACCTAAAAAATGTGGCTAAATGCGGGAAATCAAGTGAAATGAGCTTCTAATTCCAAAATCGGCCCGAAATAGCCTTCATTTACCCAAAATGGGTTTCAAAGTATACGAGCGAACTATAATTGACTCTTATAGTTGTATATGTACCTATTGGAACTATATATGACCTAACATGTGGCTAAATGCGGGAAACTACTGAAATGAGCTTCTAAGGCTAAAATCGTCCGGCAAACGGCCTTCATTTACCCAAATGGTTTTCAAAGCATATGAGTGAACTTTAATTGACTTCTTATAGTTATATATGTACCTATTGGAACTATATATGACCTAACATGTGGCTAAATGCGGGAAACTATGAAATGAGCTTCGAAGGCTAAAATCGGCCCGAAACGTCTTCATTTACCCAAAATGGGTTTCAAAGCATATGAGTGAACTATAATTGACTCTTATAGTTACATATGTACCTAGCTGGAACTATATATGACCTAACATGTGGCTAAATGCGGGAAACTAAGTGAAATGAGCGCGGTGGCTAAAATCGGCCCCGAAACGGCCTTCATTTACCCAAAATGGGTTTAAAAGCATATGAGTGAACTTTAATTGACTTTTATAGTTATATATGTACCTATGGAACTATATATGACCTAACATGTGGCCAAATGCGGGAAATTAAGTGAAGTGAGCTTCAAAGGCAAAATCGGCCCGAATGGCCTTCATTTACCCAAAATGGGTTTCAAAGCATATGAGTGAACTATAATTGCACTCTTGATAGTTATATATGTACCCTATTGGAACTATATATGACCTAACATGTGTGCTAAATGCGGAAAACTAAGTGAAATGAGCTTGGCTGGCTGAAATCGGCCCGAAACGGCCTTCATTTACCCAAAATGGGTTTCAAAGCATATGAGTGAACTATAATTGACTCCTATAGTTATATATGTACCTATTGGAACTATATATGACACAACATGTGGCTAAATGCGGGGAAACTAAGTGAAATGAGCTTCGAAGGCTAAAATCGGCCCGAACTGGCCCATATTACCCAAAATGGGTTTCAAAGCATATGAGTGAACTTTAATTGACTTTTATAGTTATATATGTACCCTATTGGAACTATATATGACCCTCAACATGTGGCTAAATGCGGGAAACCAAGTGAAATGAGCTTCGAAGGCCAAAATCGGCCCGAAATAGGCCTTACATTTACCCAAAATGGGTTTCAAAGCATATGGGTGAACTATAATTGACTCTTATAGTTATATATGTACCTATTGGAACTATATATGACGTAAGATGTGTGGCTAAATGCGGGAAACTAAGTGAAGTGAGCTTCGAGGCTAAAATCGGCCCGAAACGGCCTTCATTTACCCAAAATGGGTTTCAAAGCATATGAGTGAACTTTAATTGACTCTTATAGTTATATATGTACCCTATTGGAACTATATATGACCAAGCATGTGGCCAAATGCGGGAAACTAAGTGAAGTGAGCCTCGAAGGCTAAAATCGGCCCAAAACAGCCTTCATTTACCCAAAATGGGTTTCCAAAGCATATGAGTGAACTATAATTGACTCTTATGGTTATATATGTACCTATTGGAACTATATGACCTAACATGTGGCTAAATGCGGGAAAGTAAGTGAAGTGAGCTTCGAAGGCTAAAATCGGCCCGAAACAGCCTTCATTTACCCAAAATGGGTTTCAAAGCATATGAGTGAACTTTAATTGACTCTTATAGTTATATATGTACCTATTGGAACTATATATGACCTAACATGTGGCTAAATGCGGGAAACTAAGTGAAATGAGCTTCGAAGGCTAAAATCGGCCCGAAACGGCCTTCATTTACCCAAAATGGGTTTCAAAGCATATGAGTGAACTATAATTGACTCTTATAGTTATATATGTACCTATTGGAACTATATATGACCTAACATGTGGCTAAATGCGGGAAACTAAGTGAAATGAGCTTGAAGGCTCGCAAAATCGGCCCGAAACGGCCTTCAATTTACCCAAAATGGGTTTCAAAGCATATGAGTGAACTTTAATTGACTCTTATAGTTATATATGTACCTATTGGAACTATATATGACCTAACATGTGGCTAAATGCGGGAAACTAAGTGAAATGAGCTTCGAAGGCTAAAATCGGCCCAAAACGGCCTTCGTTTACCCAAATGGGTTTCCAAAGCATATGAGTGAACTTTAATTGACTCTTATAGTTATATATGTACCTATTGGAACTATATATGACCCTAACATGTCGCTAAATGCGGGAAACTAAGTGAAATGAGCTTCGAAGGCTAAAATCGGCCCGAAATAGCCTTCGTTTACCCAAAATGGGTTTCAAAGCATATGAGTGAACTATAATTGACTCTTTATAGTTATATATGTACCTATTGGAACTATATATGACCTAACATGTGGCTAAATGCAGGAAACTAAGTGAAATGAGCTTCGAAGGCCAAAATCGGCCCGAAATGGCCTTCATTTACCCAAAATGGGTTTCAAAGCATATGAGTGAACTATAATTGACTCTTATAGTTATATATGTACCTATTGGAACTATATATGACCCTAACATGTGGCTAAATGCGGGAAACTAAGTGAAATGAGCTTCGAAGGCTAAAATCGGCCCGAAACGGCCTTCATTTACCCAAAATGGGTTTCAAAGCATATGAGTGAACTTTAATTGACTCTTATAGTTATATATGTACCTATTGGAACTATATATGACCTAACATGTGGCTAAATGCGGGAAACTAAGTGAAATGAGCTTCGAAGGCTAAAATCGGCCCGAAACGGCCTTCATTTACCCAAAATGGGTTTCAAAGCATATGAGTGAACTATAATTGACTCTTTATAGTTATATATGTACCTATTGGAACTATATATGACCTAACATGTGGCTAAATGCGGGAAACTAAGTGAAATGAGCTTCGAAGGCTAAAATCGGCCCGAAACGGCCTTCATTTACCCAAAATGGGTTTCAAAGCATATGAGTGAACTTTAATTGACTCTTATAGTTATATATGTACCTATTGGAACTATATATGACCTAACATGTGGCCAAATGCGGGAAACTAAGTGAAGTGAGCTTCGAAGGCTAAAATCGGCCCAAAACAGCCTTCATTTACCCAAAATGGGTTTCAAAGCATATGAGTGAACTTTAATTGACTTTTATGGTTATATATGTACCTATTGGAACTATATATGACCTAACATGTGGCTAAATGCGGGAAAGTAAGTGAAGTGAGCTTCGAAGGCTAAAATCGGCCCGAAACAGCCTTCATTTACCCAAAATGAGTTTCAAAGCATATGAGTGAACTTTAATTGACTCTTATAGTTATATATGTACCTATTGGAACTATATATGACCTAAAATGTGGCTAAATGCGGGAAATCAAGTGAAATGAGCTTCGAATTCCAAAATCGGCCCGAAATAGCCTTCATTTACCCAAAATGGGTTTCAAAGCATATGAGTGAACTATAATTGACTCTTATAGTTATATATGTACCTATTGGAACTATATATGACCTAACATGTGGCTAAATGCGGGAAACTAAGTGAAATGAGCTTCGAAGGCTAAAATCGGCCCGAAACGGCCTTCATTTACCCAAAATGGGTTTCAAAGCATATGAGTGAACTTTAATTGACTCTTATAGTTATATATGTACCTATTGGAACTATATATGACCTAACATGTGGCTAAATGCGGGAAACTAAGTGAAATGAGCTTCGAAGGCTAAAATCGGCCCGAAACGGCCTTCATTTACCCAAAATGGGTTTCAAAGCATATGAGTGAACTATAATTGACTCTTATAGTTATATATGTACCTATTGGAACTATATATGACCTAACATGTGGCTAAATGCGGGAAACTAAGTGAAATGAGCTTCGAAGGCTAAAATCGGCCCGAAACGGCCTTCATTTACCCAAAATGGGTTTCAAAGCATATGAGTGAACTTTAATTGACTCTTATAGTTATATATGTACCTATTGGAACTATATATGACCTAACATGTGGCCAAATGCGGGAAACTAAGTGAAGTGAGCTTCGAAGGCTAAAATCGGCCCAAAATGCCTTCATTTACCCAAAATGGGTTTCAAAGCATATGAGTGAACTTTAATTGACTTTTATGGTTATATATGTACCTATTGGAACTATATATGACCTAACATGTGGCTAAATGCGGGAAAGTAAGTGAAGTGAGCTTCGAAGGCTAAAATCGGCCCGAAACAACCTTCATTTACCCAAAATGAGTTTCAAAGCATATGAGTGAACTTTAATTGACTCTTATAGTTATATATGTACCTATTGGAACTATATATGACCTAAAATGTGGCTAAATGCGGGAAATCAAGTGAAATGAGCTTCGAATTCCAAAATCGGCCCGAAATAGCCTTCATTTACCCAAAATGGGTTTCAAAGCATATGAGTGAACTATAATTGACTCTTATAGTTGTATATGTACCTATTGGAACTATATATGACCTAACATGTGGCTAAATGCGGGAAACTAAGTGAAATGAGCTTCGAAGGCTAAAATCGGCCCGAAACGGCCTTCATTTACCCAAAATGGGTTTCAAAGCATATGAGTGAACTTTAATTGACTCTTATAGTTATATATGTACCTATTGGAACTATATATGACCTAACATGTGGCTAAATGCGGGAAACTAAGTGAAATGAGCTTCGAAGGCTAAAATCGGCCCGAAACGGCCTTCATTTACCCAAAA
The DNA here is from genome assembly GCA_947646795.1 of Beta lomatogona. NCBI lineage: Eukaryota > Viridiplantae > Streptophyta > Magnoliopsida > Caryophyllales > Amaranthaceae > Beta > Beta lomatogona. The sequence continues at coordinate 712,513 of CANSNZ010000979.1, read as the reverse complement.
TGGGTTTCAAAGCATATGAGTGAACTATAATTGACTCTTATAGTTATATATGTACCTATTGGAACTATATATGACCTAACATGTGGCTAAATGCGGGAAACTAAGTGAAATGAGCTTCGAAGGCTAAAATCGGCCCGAAACGGCCTTCATTTACCCAAAATGGGTTTCAAAGCATATGAGTGAACTTTAATTGACTCTTATAGTTATATATGTACCTATTGGAACTATATATGACCTAACATGTGGCCAAATGCGGGAAACTAAGTGAAGTGAGCTTCGAAGGCTAAAATCGGCCCAAAACAGCCTTCATTTACCCAAAATGGGTTTCAAAGCATATGAGTGAACTTTAATTGACTTTTATGGTTATATATGTACCTATTGGAACTATATATGACCTAACATGTGGCTAAATGCGGGAAAGTAAGTGAAGTGAGCTTCGAAGGCTAAAATCGGCCCGAAACGGCCTTCATTTACCCAAAATGGGTTTCAAAGCATATGAGTGAACTATAATTGACTCTTATAGTTATATATGTACCTATTGGAACTATATATGACCTAACATGTGGCTAAATGCGGGAAACTAAGTGAAATGAGCTTCGAAGGCTAAAATCGGCCCGAAACGGCCTTCATTTACCCAAAATGGGTTTCAAAGCATATGAGTGAACTTTAATTGACTCTTATAGTTATATATGTACCTATTGGAACTATATATGACCTAACATGTGGCCAAATGCGGGAAACTAAGTGAAGTGAGCTTCGAAGGCTAAAATCGGCCCAAAACAGCCTTCATTTACCCAAAATGGGTTTCAAAGCATATGAGTGAACTTTAATTGACTTTTATGGTTATATATGTACCTATTGGAACTATATATGACCTAACATGTGGCTAAATGCGGGAAACCAAGTGAAATGAGCTTCGAATTCCAAAATCGGCCCGAAATAGCCTTCATTTACCCAAAATGGGTTTCAAAGCATATGAGTGAACTTTAATTGACTCTTATAGTTATATATGTACCTATTGGAACTATATATGACGTAACATGTGGCTAAATGCGGGAAACTAAGTGAAGTGAGCTTCGAAGGCTAAAATCGGTCCGAAACGGCCTTCATTTACCCAAAATGGGTTTCAAAGCATATGAGTGAACTTTAATTGACTCTTATAGTTATATATGTACCTATTGGAACTATATATGACCAAACATGTGGCTAAATGCCGGAAACTAAGTGAAATGAGCCTCGAAGGCTAAAATCGGCCCGAAACGGCCTTCATTTACCCAAAATGGGTTTCAAAGCATATGAGTGAACTATAATTGACTCTTATAGTTATATATGTACCTATTGGAACTATATATGACCTAACATGTGGCTAAATGCGGGAAACTAAGTGAAATGAGCTTCGAAGGCTAAAATCGGCCCGAAACGGCCTTCATTTACCCAAAATGGGTTTCAAAGCATATGAATGGACTTTAATTGACTCTTATAGTTATATATGTACCTATTGGAACTATATATGACCTAACATGTGGCTAAATGCCGGAAACTAAGTGAAATGAGTTTCGAAGGCTAAAATCGGCCCGAAACGGCCTTCATTTACCCAAAATGGGTTTCAAAGCATATGAGTGAACTATAATTGACTCTTATAGTTATATATGTACCTATTGGAACTATATATGACCTAACATGTGGCTAAATGCGGGAAACTAAGTGAAATGAGCTTCGAAGGCTAAAATCGGCCCGAAATAGCCTTCATTCACCCAAAATGGGTTTCAAAGCATATGAGTGAACTTTAATTGACTCTTATAGTTATATATGTACCTATTGGAACTATATATGACCTAACATGTGGCTAAATGCGGGAAACTAAGTGAAGTGAGCTTCGAAGGCTAAAATCGGCCCAAAACAGCCTTCATTTACCCAAAATGGGTTTCAAAGCATATGAGTGAACTATAATTGACTCTTATAGTTATATATGTACCTATTGGAACTATATATGACCTAACATGTGGCTAAATGCGGGAAAGTAAGTGAAGTGAGCTTCGAAGGCTAAAATCGACCCGAAACAGCCTTCATTTACCCAAAATGGGTTTCAAAGCATATGAGTGAACTTTAATTGACTCTTATAGTTATATATGTACCTATTGTAACTATATATGACCTAAAATGTGGCTAAATGCAGGAAATCAAGTGAAATGAGCTTCGAATTCCAAAATCGGCCCGAAAGAGCCTTCATTTACACAAAATGGGTTTCAAAGCATATGAGTGAACTATAATTGACTCTTATAGTTATATATGTACCTATTGGAACTATATATGACCTAACATGTGGCTAAATGCGGGAAACTAAGTGAAATGAGCTTCGAAGGCTAAAATCGGCCCGAAACGGCCTTCATTTACCCAAAATGGGTTTCAAAGCATATGAGTGAACTTTAATTGACTCTTATAGTTATATATGTACCTATTGGAACTATATATGACCTAACATGTGGCTAAATGCGGGAAACTAAGTGAAGTGAGCTTCGAAGGCTAAAATCGGCCCAAAACAGCCTTCATTTACCCAAAATGGGTTTCAAAGCATATGAGTGAACTTTAATTGACTCTTATAGTTATATATGTACCTATTGGAACTATGTATGACCTAACATGTGGCTAAATGCGGGAAACCAAGTGAAATGAGCTTCGAATTCCAAAATCGGCCCGAAATAGCCTTCATTTACCCAAAATGGTTTTCAAAGCATATGAGTGAACTTTAATTGACTCTTATAGTTATATATGTACCTATTGGAACTATATATGACCTAACATGTGGCTAAATGCCGGAAACTAAGTGAAATGAGCCTCGAAGGCTAAAATCGGCCCGAAACGGCCTTCATTTACCCAAAATGGGTTTCAAAGCATATGAGTGAACTATAATTGACTCTTATAGTTATATATGTACCTATTGGTACTATATATGTGGCTAAATGCGGGAAACTAAGTGAAATGAGCTTCGAAGGCTAAAATCGGCCCGAAACGGCCTTCATTTACCCAAAATGGGTTTCAAAGCATATGAGTGAACTTTAATTGACTCTTATAGTAATATATGTACCTATTGGAACTATATATGACCTAACATGTGGCTAAATGCGGGACTCTAAGTGAAGTGAGCTTCGAAGGCTAAAATCGGCCCAAAACAACCTTCATTTACCCAAAATGGGTTTCAAAGCATATGAGTGAACTTTAATTGACTCTTATAGTTATATATGTACCTATTGGAACTATATATGACCTAACATGTGGCTAAATGCGGGAAACCAAGGGAAATGAGCTTCGAATTCCAAAATCGGCCCGAAATAGCCTTCATTTACCCAAAATGGGTTTCAAAGCATATGAGTGAACTTTAATTGACTCTTATAGTTATATATGTACCTATTGGAACTATATATGACCTAACATGTGGCTAAATGCCGGAAACTAAGTGAAATGAGCTTCGAAGGCTAAAATCGGCCCGAAACGGCCTTCAATTACCCACAATGGGTTTCAAAGCATATGAGTGAACTATAATTGACTCTTATAGTTATATATGTACCTATTGGAACTATATATGACCTAACATGTGGCTAAATGCGGGAAACTAAGTGAAATGAGCTTCGAAGGCTAAAATCGGCCCAAAACGGCCTTCATTTACCCAAAATGGGTTTCAAAGCATATGAGTGAACTTTAATTGACTCTTATGGTTATATATGTACCTATTTGAACTATATATGACCTAACATGTGACTAAATGCGGGAAACTAAGTGAAGTGAGCTTCGAAGGCTAAAATCGGCCCAAAACAGCCTTCATTTCCCAAAATGGGTTTCAAAGCATATGAGTGAACTTTAATTGACTCTTATAGTTATATATGTACCAATTGGAACTATATATGACCTAACATGTGGCTAAATGCGGGAAACCAAGTGAAATGAGCTTCGAATTCCAAAATAGGCCCGAAATAGCCTTCATTTACCCAAAATGGGTTTCAAAGCATATGAGTGAACTTTAATTGACTCTTATAGTTATATATGTACCTATTGGAACTATATATGACCTAACATGTGGCTAAATGCCGGAAACTAAGTGAAATGAGCTTCGAAGGCTAAAATCGGCCCGAAACGGCGTTCATTTACCCAAAATGGGTTTCAAAGCATATGAGTGAACTATAATTGACTCTTATAGTTATATATGTACCTATTGGAACTATATATGACCTAACATGTGGCTAAATGCGGGAAACTAAGTGAAATGAGCTTCGAAGGCTAAAATCGGCCCGAAACGGCCTTCATTTACCCAAAATGGGTTTCAAAGCATATGAGTGAACTTTAATTGACTCTTATAGTTATATATGTACCTATTGGAACTATATATGACCTAACATGTGGCTAAATGTGGGAAACTAAGTGAAGTGAGCTTCGAAGGCTAAAATCGGCCCAAAACAGCCTTCATTTACCCAAAATGGGTTTCAAAGCATATGAGTGAACTATAATTGACTCTTATAGTTATATATGTACCTATTGGAACTATATATCACCTAACATGTGGCTAAATGCGGGAAACTAAGTGAAATGAGCTTCGAAGGCTAAAATCGGCCCGAAACGGCCTTCATTTACCCAAAATGGGTTTCAAAGCATATGAGTGAACTTTAATTGACTCTTATAGTAATATATGTACCTATTGGAACTATATATGACCAAACATGTGGCTAAATGCGGGAAACTAAGTGAAGTGAGCTTCGAAGCCTAAAATCGGCCCCAAACAGCCTTCATTTACCCAAAATGGGTTTCAAAGCATATGAGTGAACTATAATTGACTCTTATAGTTATATATGTACCTATTGGAACTATATATGACCTAACATGTGGCTAAATGCGGGAAAGTAAGTGAAGTGAGCTTCGAAGGCTAAAATCGGCCCGAAACAGCCTTCATTTACCCAAAATGGGTTTCAAAGCATATGAGTGAACTTTAATTGACTCTTATAGTTATATATGTACCTATTGGAACTATATATGACCTAAAATGTGGCTAAATGCGGGAAATCAAGTGAAATGAGCTTCGAATTCCAAAATCGGCCCGAAATAGCCTTCATTTACCCAAAATGGGTTTCAAAGCATATGAGTGAACTTTAATTGACTCTTATAGTTATATATGTACCTATTGGAACTATATATGACCTAACATGTGGCTAAATGCCGGAAACTATGTGAAATGAGCTTCGAAGGCTAAAATCGGCCCGAAACGGCCTTCATTTACCCAAAATGGGTTTCAAAGCATATGAGTGAACTATAATTGACTCTTATAGTTATATATGTACCTATTGGAACTATATATGACCTAACATGTGGCGAAATGCGGGAAACTAAGTGAAATGAGCTTCGAAGGCTAAAATCGGCCCGAAACGGCCTTCATTTACCCAAAATGGGTTTCAAAGCATATGAGTGAACTATAATTGACTCTTATAGTTATATATGTACCTATTGGAACTATATATGACCTAACATGTGGCGAAATGCGGGAAACTAAGTGAAATGAGCTTCGAAGGCTAAAATCGGCCCGAAACGGCCTTCATTTACCCAAAATGGGTTTCAAAGCATATGAGTGAACTTTAATTGACTCTTATAGTAATATATGTACCTATTGGAACTATATATGACCAAACATGTGGCTAAATGCGGGAAACTAAGTGAAGTGAGCTTCGAAGCCTAAAATCGGCCCAAAACAGCCTTCATTTACCCAAAATGGGTTTCAAAGCATATGAGTGAACTATAATTGACTCTTATAGTTATATATGTACCTATTGGAACTATATATGACCTAACATGTGGCTAAATGCGGGAAAGTAAGTGAAGTGAGCTTCGAAGGCTAAAATCGGCCCGAAACAGCCTTCATTTACCCAAAATGGGTTTCAAAGCATATGAGTGAACTTTAATTGACTCTTATAGTTATATATGTACCTATTGGAACTATATATGACCTAAAATGTGGCTAAATGCGGGAAACCAAGTGAAATGAGCTTCGAATTCCAAAATCGGCCCGAAACGGCCTTCATTTACCCAAAATGGGTTTCAAAGCATATGAGTGAACTATAATTGACTCTTATAGTTATATATGTACCTATTGGAACTATATATGACCTAACATGTGGCTAAATGCGGGAAACTAAGTGAAATGAGCTTCGAAGGCTAAAATCGGCCCGAAACGGCCTTCATTTACCCAAAATGGGTTTCAAAGCATATGAGTGAACTATAATTGACTCTTATAGTTATATATGTACCTATTGGAACTATATATGACCTAACATGTGGCGAAATGCGGGAAACTAAGTGAAATGAGCTTCGAAGGCTAAAATCGGCCCGAAACGGCCTTCATTTACCCAAAATGGGTTTCAAAGCATATGAGTGAACTTTAATTGACTCTTATAGTAATATATGTACCTATTGGAACTATATATGACCAAACATGTGGCTAAATGCGGGAAACTAAGTGAAGTGAGCTTCGAAGCCTAAAATCGGCCCAAAACAGCCTTCATTTACCCAAAATGGGTTTCAAAGCATATGAGTGAACTATAATTGACTCTTATAGTTATATATGTACCTATTGGAACTATATATGACCTAACATGTGGCTAAATGCGGGAAAGTAAGTGAAGTGAGCTTCGAAGGCTAAAATCGGCCCGAAACGGCCTTCATTTACCCAAAATGGGTTTCAAAGCATATGAGTGAACTTTAATTGACTCTTATAGTTATATATGTACCTATTGGAACTATATATGACCTAAAATGTGGCTAAATGCGGGAAATCAAGTGAAATGAGCTTCGAATTCCAAAATCGGCCCGAAATAGCCTTCATTTACCCAAAATGGGTTTCAAAGCATATGAGTGAACTTTAATTGACTCTTATAGTTATATATGTACCTATTGGAACTATATATGACCTAACATGTGGCTAAATGCCGGAAACTATGTGAAATGAGCTTCGAAGGCTAAAATCGGCCCGAAACGGCCTTCATTTACCCAAAATGGGTTTCAAAGCATATGAGTGAACTATAATTGACTCTTATAGTTATATATGTACCTATTGGAACTATATATGACCTAACATGTGGCGAAATGCGGGAAACTAAGTGAAATGAGCTTCGAAGGCTAAAATCGGCCCGAAACGGCCTTCATTTACCCAAAATGGGTTTCAAAGCATATGAGTGAACTTTAATTGACTCTTATAGTTATATATGTACCTATTGGAACTATATATGACCTAACATGTGGCTAAATGCCGGAAACTAAGTGAAATGAGCTTCGAAGGCTAAAATGGGCCCGAAACGGCCTTCGTTTACCCAAAATGGGTTCCAAAGCATATGAGTGAACTATAATTGACTCTTATAGTTATATATGTACCTATTGGAACTATATATGACCTAACATGTGGCAAAATGAGGGAAACTAAGTGAAATGAGCTTCGAATTCTAAATTCGGCCCGAAATGACCTTCATTTACCCTAAATGGGTTTCAAAGCATATGAGTGAACTTTAATTGAGTCTTATAGTTATATATGTACCTATTGGAACTATATATGACTTAACATGCGGCTAAAGGCGGATAGAAAACAAAACTAAGTGAATTGAGCTTAAGAGGCCAAAATCGACTTTAAATTAAATATATATATTATTTTTATATATATATATATATATATATATATATATATATATATCTTTTCACCATCTCACCCCCGCCTTCCTTGCAACTTGAGGCCATATCGAAAATGAACCCCAAAACACATAGTAGCCCCACTCGGTTCCCCACTGGTTCTTGAGCACACTAATTATAGAATTACATAAAAAATCATGTAATTAACATACATGGTTGTTTTTTGCTAAAAGAAAGAAGTACGTAGCTTAACTAATATGTATTACCTTCATTGCTTTTTATTCAGGTATTTTTCCCGTGCTCTTAAATTTCTTCAAAGGATTGTAGTTAAGTTAATTTCATGTGAGAAGTGGCCAAAGAATGGAATTAGTAAAAAGTCTAATGCTTATTAGCATTTTAAATAACAAATATACCTATTTATGCATGATTTGAGGAATAAGTGTCGTGGTGGATCTTGAGCTATAGAATCAAAATGATATACTGTGTTGTTTGAAGGACAAATCACAACGAGCGACCAATGAAGACTAAAATGCCAAAAAAGTTAGGAAGCAATCATGTGAGTACTTCTATTGTATATATAATGATAATTAAAGTGGTAAAAATAGATACAAGGTTAAGAACTATACTCTTCAAAACAAGGGGCAAGTATGAACTTATGTTGTGCATGTAGAGATGTTTTGATACATAGCCAAATATACTCCTTCACCTCATTTGTGTTTTGCAAACAATTGTCGGCTCGGGTGAAATTTGGACATAACCACCCAAATTGCTCTTGTATGCTCTTGCGTCCACAATCATCTTGGAGTAATCTTTAAAGCACAACCAACTTCGTAACATAAATATATTATTGTATATTGCAAATCATTTTTATTTACTTCAAAAGTACAAATGTTTTACCTCATGAAGACTTGAATCAAGGAAACATTCAGCATCTCTCCGCAAAGGAACTCTTTCAAATCACCCTTAGACACCCATGTCGATGTATCCTCAAAGTAGTTGAATTGCGTGGTACCCAAATTCACCTCGAGAGGTGCATCATCCGACATATCACGCGCATTTGCATGTAGCCATATGCATGCCTTAGTGAGAAAATTTATTTCAGCCTTATCGGCTAGCTCCTCATTTATTTCAGCCAAGTGAAGTTCCCTTTCACGCAAGCGCGTCTCCACATGATGCGCTATGTCTTCCGGGTCACCTTTATCGTTCTCCTTCTCCGCATCATACTCATCATCATCATCCAATGACTTATTATAATCATCATCAGTTTCTTCCTCCACAATCACATCATCTCGGACCATGTTTGAAACTCCTGAAATTTTAAAAAACGATATTAGAAACGCGAAACAAGAAACAAGAAACAAACATATGATTAGAAACCCTCGCTGCACATTCCCCCCGACCCGCTGAACCGCACACTCCCCCCTTCACTGCCCCCTTCACAGCCCCCCGCCAGCCCCCCTTCACTGCACCCCCGCACACACGCCAACTCCTTCACTGGCCCCCTTTCGCCCCCGCACGCCCCCTTCACGGCCCCCTGCCCCGCACCCCCTTCACTTCGCCCCCCGCACAGCCTAACTTCTTCACCGGCCCCCTTCACTACCCCCCCGCATAGCCCCCTTCACTGGCCCCCGCACACCCCTTCACTTGCCCCCTTGCACGCCCCCCCCCCTCACTACACACTCCCCCACCCCCGCACCGCCCCCGCACGCCCCTTCCCCCTTCACTCCCCCATTGACGCGCGCCCCCGTACAACCCCCCGCACACTCCCCCCTTCCTTACACACTCCTTTGCCCTACCCCCGCACACCCCCGCCCCCCACCCGCACACTCCCCCCAACCGCATGACCCCTTCACTGTCCCCCCCCTTTCACGGCCCCTTCACTTTGCCCCCTTCACTGTCCCACCCCGCTTGCACAACACCCCTTGCACAATCCTCCCCCCCCCAAAACAATCCATAATTACACCCTAAACGATATTCATCTACCCAATTCGGTTTTCAAATCACGTGACCCGACTTTAAGTGACTCTAATAGGCCCGAAATGACATTCACTTACCCAAAATGGGTTTCAATACATGTGAAGCGAGTTTAGTTAATTGTAATACATATATATATACTAATAAGAACTATACATGACCTAACATGCGGCTAAAAGCGAGAAATTAAGTTAATTGAGGTTGAAAAGCCGAAATTGGCCCGAAATGACATTCACTTACCCAAAATGAGTTTCAATACATGTGAAGCGAGTTTAGTTGATTGTAATACATATATATATACTAATAAGAACTATACATGACCTAACATGCGGCAAAAAGCGAGAAATTAAGTTAATGTAGGTTGAAAAGCCGAAATTGGCCCGAAATGACATTGACTTACCCAAAATGGGTTTCAATACATGTGAAGCGAGTTTAGTTGATTTTAATACATATATATATACTAATAAGAACTATACATGACCTAACATGCGGCTAAAAGCGAGAAATTAAGTTAATTGAAGTTGAAAAGCCGAAATTGGCCCGAAATGACATTCACTTACCCAAAATGGGTTCCTAATGTGTAAGTCACGAACGGGTATCTAGGCATATGATATGATGATGCAAATATAAGTTTTTAAAAACAACAAAACATTTTACATCTAATCTCAATTCAACGATAAATATATACTGATGATTGGTTTATATGCTTGAATTATGCTTAGTTTTTAATAGTTTTTGTGATAGTTTTTAGGCTAATTTAGGCTAAGTTCATTCCTTTTCTTTCTTTTTGTGCATTTTTCCTCCCTTGCTCTCTTTCTTTGGGTGTTTGTTTACATTTCAGGACTTGGGAGCACATTTGGAGGGTCTATGCACAAGCCCGAGGCAAAGTGTTGAAGAAATGGAGCACTAAGGAGCCCGAAAGAAGAGAAGAAGGAGAAGAAGTGGCTGACCCGAGGGCCCGGGTGTGGACCCGCCCGGGTCAGCCCAGCCAGGCAAACCAGCAGTGTCTTTCAGCAGACCCGCCCGAGTCTGCCAACCCGAGGGCTCGGGTTCACTGACCCGCCCGGGTCGCTTTGATTTGGGAAAGCTCCATATTCCTGACATTTTGTCCCGCCCGGGTCATGTAACCCGGGGGCTCGGGTCAAGTCACCCGAGTGCTCGGGTCATTTTCCGGAATCGATTTTGCGATTTTGTTTACCTTAATGCAGGGGCTGTTTTGTAATTATCTGATTTATTTCTTGTGACTATAAAGAAGGACTCCTCTTATTTTAACTTAAGAAATTATTACTAGAGATTAGAGAGAGATTAAATCTTGTTTTAGCATTCAAACTCTAGAACAAAACCCTAGGAGAGAGAAAGTGAAGGTTTGAAGCTTTTGGATCTCCATTCTTCATTTATGGAAGCTTAAAGTGGGTAATTTTTGTTTATTTTCTTCTTTTCTTCCATTATTCTTGCTTATTTCATGCTTTGTTTGTTTAGATCTTACTTTATTAGTTGATTATTTGCATTTTTTTCTCTTTTCCTCCATGGTTATGGTGATTAAGTTACTTCAAGCTTTGTTTTGTGTTATTTCCATAATGTGTGAGTAGTTCCTTACTAGGGGAAGGGATGTAACCTTCATTTACTCTTTGGATCTTAGATCTAAGTTAGGGGGTTAACTTTTGGGGTTGAACTTGTTGATCAAACTTGTTTTACTTGGTTTGTTGGGTGCTTGATCACCACTTAACTTACATATTTGGAATTCCTAGTGAAGGATCGAGAGATGAAGCTAGGAATAGACTAAGTTTGGTTGCTAGATTAGAATTTCCATTAAAATAGGTATTTTCTAGTTTAGGGAAGCTTGATTAATCATGTTGTGCTTGATTTGGCTAGATTAGTTGCTCATGCCATGAGAATAGGTCATGAGTGACTAATCAAGCTCCTCTAATTAGCTCGAGAGAGTAATTAGAGTTCATATGTTCGTGATTTTCCCCTTGTGATCCCCCAATTGTTCCCCCTTGGCTTTGATTTTGGATTCTTAGATTGAGTGTTGGTGAATCCCCCCTAATCCCCTAGTTTCTTTTATCCTTGTCTTAACTCCTTTGCTTAATTATTCGTTGATTTACTTTGCAATTTCCTAGTTTATTTAGATTTTAGAATCATCGTTAAACTCTAAAAAAAAACCCAAAAAATTGATTTAGCTCATTGTAGTTAACTAATTAGTTCTTGACTTAACCCCACTTCCTTGTGGATTTCGACCCTTTACTTGCCCTATATTGGGTAGTTTAGGTATCTTTGACGTGTTTACAATGAGCGCGTCAAATTTTGGCGCCGTTGCCGGGGAAGTAGCGGTTAACATTAGCTAATTGGTTAATTTTGAGACTAAATTGCCTTTTTCTTTATTTTGGTGTGTTTACCTCTTGGTTGTTTTTACTAATATTCTCCTTAGCTTTGTTGGTTGCATGTCACGGAGATTGAGGGGCGATCCAACCATCCCCATCTATCATAACCTTGAAAATACTTTGAGGCAATTAAGGAGAATCTTTAGGGAACCTACGGTCCAACCGGGTGTTGAACAACCGGGTTTTGAGCAAGAGTCTTCTATCTCCACTACTTGTAGCACTATGGGGGATGAGGCTCCTAGAGCATTACGAGATTTTGGACATCCCGAGGCATTCGAACTCAAAAGTGGTATTCGCCGCCCAACTGCCACCGCCAACTTTGAATTTTCTCCGCATTTGATTCGCATGATCAAACAAGAGCCCTATGTGGGTATGACTCCTGAGTGCCCTCTTGAGCATTTGGCTAACTTCTTGGAGCTATGTGCCACGGTGAAGCAAAACAATGTGAGTCAAGAGTTTGTGAGGCTCAACCTATTTTATTTCTCTCTTGTGGGCAAGGCTAAGAAATGGTTGCAATCTATTCCGGAAGACTCTTTGACAACATGGGCACAAGTTACCACGGCTTTTGTGGATGAGTTCTATTCTTAAGAGAAGACCTCCGAAGCTAGGAGGAAGATAGCTAATTTCTCTCAAGAGGAGGATGAGACATTGTATGGAGCTTGGGATAGGTTCAAGGATCTTCGAAGATCTTGTCCTCACCATGGTTATAGTCAATGGATGCTTATGCAAAGCTTCTATGATGGTCTCCTACCCATGACCCGTGCAAGCCTTGATTCGGGTGCGAGAGGCCAACTAACAAAGCTTCCGGTTGACACTATCGAGCCTACAATTGAAGAGGTAGTACGACACTACTCTTGGGGGAATTCTACTAGAACCGCAAGCAAGAAAAGTGCAAGCAAAGGCAAGTATGATCTTGATGCCATTGACCACATCAATGCAAAACTTGATACCCTTGCAAAGAAATTGGAAAAGGTAAGCTTGGCATCTCCTAGCCAAAGCACTTCTCAAGCTTTGTCTTGTGAGATTTGTGGTGGGTCGGACCACGCTAGCTCTTATTGTGGTGGGTCTATGGACCATGTTGCTTGGGTGAATACTAGGGGTGAGGGAAATCCTAACTTCAACAACCAAGGGAGATGGAATAACAATGTGAGTGGAGGATGGAAGAACCCTGAACCACCCCAACCTTACCAAGCTAGACCACCCGGATTCCATAACCCCCAACAAACATTCACACAACCACCCTCTAGAGCTCCCTTTGAACCAAATCAACCAAAACAATCATCTCTTGAATCCACTCTCCAACTTTTCTTAGCTCAACAAACAAAAACCAATGCCGAGAACGATAGGAAGTTTGGAGACATACACACCTCCCTCCAACAAATGAATGCCCACAATAAGATCATTGAAACCCAACTTGCCCAAGTCGCTCAACAAGTGAGCAATAACTCTTCAAACTCTTCCACACAACTTCCTAGCCAACCCATTATCCGAGAGCAAGCTAAAGCCATCACTTTGAGATCCGGGGCTCACTATGAGGGTCCTAAGATGCCAAAACTTGATGATGCTAACCCCTCCCATGAGAGTGAGAATGTGGATAGTGAGGTTGATAAAGAGATTGAAAATGTCGTTGTGGAAGACATTCATGAGGATGGGACTCCTATAGTTGTTGAACACGAAGCATCAAGCAACGAGCCTCCTCCAATGAAGAGCTACACTCCTCCGGTCCCATATCCTCAAAGGTTAGCAAAGAAGCACTTCAATGACAAATTTGTCAAGTTCCTTGAGGTAATGAATGGTTTGCAAGTTCACATCCCATTTCTCCAAGCTATGGCTCAAATGCCCACCTATGCCAAATTTCTAAAGGAACTTCTTTCTAACAAGTTTAAACTTGAAGAAAGTTCCACCATTGCTCTCACCGCCGAAGTTAGTGCGGTCCTCCAAAGCAAGCTCCCCAAAAAGCTTGAAGATCCGGGGTCTTTCTCCATACCATTGAGAATTGGAGATTTGGAGCCAAAGAGAGCATTGGCCGATCTTGGGGCTAGTGTATTACAAAACCAGCAAATATTTTCTAATCATACTTTTGCTCTCACAAACACACTAAACCCACCGAAATTCACCCAAAAACAGTTGGTTGAGCTTCTTGTTTTCTTAACAATCCATGGAAGCAAATGGTTTTAATTTGTTTAATCTGAAAATTTATGTACTGAGATAGGCATTCCTCTATAAATAGGGAGTTTGAGTTCGAAATTCCATCACAAATCAACAAACAAAAATTTAGAAAATAAATCAGTAGAAAGAATTTGGAAACAAAAATTTCAATCTTTAACTTCTTTGTTCTTTTTTTCAACCACAAAGCAACCACCACCACTGCTGCCCCACTTCTTAACCACCGTCGAAGAAGGAACACCACCAGACGCCGGCCAAGCGCCACCCATTGCTCTCCCCACTCGCGTCCATCTCCTTCCCTTCGAGCCTCACCCTCGCCCCACTCTCTCTCCTCTCTTGCGGGTTACCGGCCCTTTTGCCGCCCCTTTGCCGCCTTCGCCGCCGCGAACTGCTGCCCATCCGCCAGTCCTCTGGTGGCTGCTTCGAAGACCCACATTTTCTCCCTCCTCTGCGTGTGTGTGTGTTCTGTTTGGGTAAGTTTGTTACTTCCTTTTGTAATGTCGGTTGACTTTTGTATGTCACTTTCACCAATTCCCAAATGAGTTATAATCCTAGATGCTAAGTAATAACAGTAATACTAATGCAAGCTTATAAGTAAGTTGAGTAAAGTCACTTATAAATTATAGTTTACCAAGTTCAGTAAATATTTATAGTTAGTCTATAATAATGTTATCAAGTTTAGATTAGTTAGGCATGCTTAACACATATTCCTAATTTAGCTTAAAAGTCATAGCTATTTATAATCTTTGTAATTACCTCACTTAAATAAGTTTAATTGATGATTCTAACCATGTAGTATGATAATATGACTAAATTACTTCTATTTTGGTTTCTAAGTAATATCTTAAGCGTTAAGTATAAAGGTGTTTAGTATAAACTGTTATAGTACTTAATTACCAGGTATAAGCTACTTGTCACATAAACATTAGTAAAGCCAACTATTACAACTCATATACTTAACTATATTGTAAACTAAAAACCGTACATTGAACAACACTAGGAATTCTTCCTAATTAGTTACTAACTTATTATAAAAAATGCTTGCATTGAAACTTAAAAGAACTTGTTCCTCGGAGCTCAGTAAGGACGATCTCAAGGACATATATTATACTGCATTCGAGGTAATAACTACTGCTAGTACCCACAATTCCCTTCAAATATGTTTTATGAAATATGAGTTTACAGTGGAATGGTAAATGTTTATGAATATGATGATTTATTTTGAGTTGCGGGATGATACATATTATTTTGATACTATTTATGAACTGTCATGAGTTATGGAATCAAGATATGATTTTGCTACCCTAATTATTGAGGTATAGCTAAGATGAATGAATAATGATTATCACATAGGAATATTAAAAGTTACGAAATATGATAAAGTAAAAAGAACTTGTTTGCTGAGCTGATTGGCGGTCGTGCACGAACTGTTTACTTAGGCACTGGTCCGTTAACATTTACAAGGGCGCTAGCCCTTTATTAGTGTAGGGCAACACCCTTGCACATGCCCTTGCACAGTGATGTATACACATGGCTGGGAGACGTCCTAGAGCTGATTGATTTTGCAGCAACTAGAGTAAAATGGATGAAAGGGTTAATGGATGATGGAGGTGATATTCTCTAAATGTTGTTTCCATGAATGTTTGAATTATTCTTTCCCTCTATTTGCAAATAAAATGAATCAAAATGAATTTACGTTGCTAGAGTAGCTTGTTACTGAGCCTCGGCTCATAATGTTTTGTATTCATGTTTTAGCAACTGCTGGGGACGATGGTACAGCGTAGCAGCAAGGATTACCAACTTATTATATCATCTAGTAGTAGTGCTATTAACTTGTAAGTTTAACTTAACCAGAAAGTAAGACAATATACTTTAATATAAGTTATCGTTGTTATATCATGTTAACGTTATATGCTTTAATATAATATAAGTTGCTTAAGTTAACACTTTTATGTCTCACAATGTTTAAATATGTTATGTAACCGTAGCCTTGTACCTTCCTAACCGAAGGTGCGGCAGTAATGCCTCGACCATATAGGTGTTCCGCTGCTAATTAGGTCGTCTTGAGTAGTGAATTAGTGGTTGGGGAGTTACAAGCTTACGGATCACCAGTCGGACTTGATCCTCTTGAGATGGCCTGTTAGTCATTTAAGGTATTTTTTCCCTCCATCTGTTAAGGAAGGTGACGAAATCTTCGTTGGAGTTTTGTTTAGTTAACTCCAACCCACGAAGGCCAATGGGAAGCTGAGTATTGTATATGTATTGTTTGTGGAACTTTTCCCTGATATAGTCACAGTCATTCAGCTTGGTCTTATTCAGTGACCTGAACCACTTGGATGGATGTGCATCCAAGGTCAAGGGAAAGACATAAGCAAACAGGTCCTTGCTCATGCCCTTCAGAGCCATAGAGATGGAAAAGCTCTCAAATGATAATCTGGGTCTTCGACCCCCTTGAATTTTGGGAGGTCACCCAATAATGCTACCTTTTTAGGTAGTTTTTCCCTCAGTTCGGGATCAATGATGTCATGGCCATGAGCCTGACTCTCGAGTGCAGGAATTGACTAGATCAATTGCTCGTGTTTTTCATACCTCAATTCTGTCTCGGTCTTGATAGGAGGTGGTGGTGGTGGAGGGTTATCATGCGCTTCTTCCTTAGTTATCAGCTTTTCTCTCAGTGCTTTGATCTCTTTGTCTTGTCCCTCAAGACGATAGTTCATCAGTTGAAGCTGAACCATGATTGCATTGAGTTGCTAAGAAGTGTCACCCGTCTCGGATGATGATTCAGAAGTTTTGGAAGACGAGTCTGAAAAGGTGAGAACTCGTTTGATGAGTTTGGGAGTAGGTTGACCTTGTATTCACTCTATCGAGCGTTCCCAAGTTATAATATCACGACCTGTCCTGAACAGAAATCGAATGGACCTCGTAAATTTTAAGAAATGATACATTCGAAATGTGAAATGGAAATGAGGGATGAAGAAATGAAATTGGAAATGAGAGGTGAGAAATGAATATGAAAGTGGAAATAAGAATGGAAAATTACTAGAAATGGGTATGATTATGGTTATGATGGCGACATGGGCCTAACTATATGCATATGCAGATGTGGACTGAACTGGGCTATGCAAGCAGACTAGACTAGATTCTGAACTTACAGGCAGACTAGACTACAAAAAGATTTCCTATGCTAGCTTCGTTAGACCTAGGGGGATTGGCTTCACCAGACTTGATGATTTGGGGTTTGATGAATCTAAGATGGACTAGCTTCGCTAGATTTCAAGGTTTTGGGGCCATTATGGACTTAGGGTAGATTAGCTTCGCTAGACTCGAGGATTTGGACTGCTATACATGTAAGGTAAGAGTAGCTTTGCTAAACTCGGAGGGTGCCTTTATGGTTTTAGGGGTGACTAGCTTCGCTAGGTCTAAAGGGTGCCATTATGGTCTTAAAGAGTGACTAGCTTCGCTAGGTCAATGGGTGCCGTTATGGTCTTAAGGATGACTAGCTTCGCTAGGTCAAA
Source organism: Beta lomatogona (assembly GCA_947646795.1). Taxonomy (NCBI): domain Eukaryota; kingdom Viridiplantae; phylum Streptophyta; class Magnoliopsida; order Caryophyllales; family Amaranthaceae; genus Beta; species Beta lomatogona. The sequence continues at coordinate 694,824 of CANSNZ010000979.1, read as the reverse complement.
GGGTGCCGTTATGGTCTTAAGGATGACTAGCTTCGCTTGGTCAAAGGGTGTCGTTATGGTGTTAAGGATGACTAGTTTCTCTAGGTCAAAGGGTGTTGTTATGGTCTTAAGGATGACTAGCTTAGCTAGGACAAAGGGTACCGTTATGGTCTTAAGGATAACTAGCTTCGTTAGGTCAAAGGGTGCCATTATGGTCTTAAGGATGACTATCTTCGCTAGGTCAAAGGGTGTCGTTATAGTCTTAAGGAAGACTAGCTTCGCTAGGTCAAAGGGTGCCGTTATGGTCTTTAAGGGATGCTAGCTTCTCTAGACTTAATGGTTTGGACTTCGTCCTATACGGGTTTGGAAATCGACTAAATTAGACTTAGGAAATGAGTTGGGCCTTATATGAACCTAATTTTGGACTTAGTCCTATATTGGTTTGAAATTAGACTGGAAATGCAAATGGGATTGACATTGGAAATGAACTAGGATTGGACTTAGAATGGAATAGATTGGGATTAGACTTAGACTAGGTTTGACATAGACTAGGGTTCACATAAAGATGCAAATAGGCCTAGATTTGACTTGAGCCAGACTTATATGGGCCTAAGATGGACTCTGATGCTAGCGGGCCTAATATGAATGCATGGACTCAAATTTAGATGGACCTAATATGAATGCAAAATGGACTCTAATGCATATGGGCCTAGAACGAATGCAAGTGGGTTGGACTTGGTTGATTGGATTGGATTGAAGCTGTTTAGACTGGGTTTAGAATTTTCGAAATTCATTTTTGATAGGAACTCTTGTTTTTATCTTTTGTTAGGAAAAGATGATAGATTAATTTTGAAAATATTTTTTTTATTGAATAGGTGGTATGATGATGATTAGTAAATGTTTTCGAAAAAGCTAGAATAGAAGAGGGTGTAGGATAGATTTTGAAAAATGTAAGTTTTTTAAATTGTTAAATATTGTAAGGTAAGATTGATAGGGAAGATTTGTTAAATAGCAAGGGAGAAGGCAGACATGCATGATGATTCTAACTCTTAGGACAGACTCGATTTTGCATGAAAAGACTGATTTTTTTTTTTTTTAATTAGGTGAGACCCTAGAATGACATGCTTTGACGCAAATGCAGACTAATCGAACATAGGACCAAACACAGAATCGACCACCACGACGACTAAATTAAAGAAAAGCATGCGATGCACAAATTGCGTGCCACGCAGCATTGCTGCGCGCGGCGCACAGCCGTGCGTCTAGCGCGGGAGTGGTGCACCAAGCGTTATTTAATGAGCTTGGCGCACTACTCCCCCGACATGTTTTTCGGCGATTTAGGCGACATTTTGGTTAATTGACGATTTTTTGTTTGTTACTTAGACGCGATTTTAGACGCAACGAATAACAAAGATTTTGACAAAATAATAGCAGGCAGAAATTGCAATCACATGCAAATGTCATATAACATGGATGCAAAAGTTCCAACCTAAAGTCAATTCTATGTTCAACTATGGTCAGGTTAAGGTTGAAAAGGGCCCATGACTAAGAGATTGGTCCCACGCTTCGTACCTTTGCTTAAAAAGGTGGACACATGTAAGACGCACTCCAGTTCACGAACCGAGCTGTTTACTTGGGCACTGGCCCGTTACAATTTACCAGGGAGCTAGCCCTTTATTAGTGTAGGGCAACGCCTGGGGCACAGGCCCTTGCACAGTGGTTATGGTTAGAAAGTAAAAATCGCGGTAATTAAATTGAAAAGTAACAATGATGTAAAATATATGATGAGTGTGAGCGTAGGTTACGGGAAAAGGGAAATATTTTACGATTTTATTTCGACCTAAATGAAATTTGACATGCATAATGTCGACCATTAACGTCAACAACGATGTCACTAACAGTGCTGAAAATGTGCACGTAGAGGATGTGCATGTAGAGGATGACCAGGATGATGATTATGAACCTTTAGACAGAAATGCGGAAAGAATGGAAAGATTGGAAAATATGAGCACTATGTTAGCTGAGTTAATCCAAGAATCTCGGAGAAAGGTAGTTGCAAATGAAAATGAGAGTGATGCGATGTTCAAGAAGTTCTGATCTCTTAACCCACCGTCATATGATGGTAAGCTTGATTCAATGGAGTTTGAGGATTGGATTAATCGCATTGATCAGTTGTTTGAAACCTTGCAATGCCCTGAGAAATGGAGAGTGGATTTTTCTGTGTTTTATCTCACGGGACAAGCAAGTTTATGGTGGAAGATTGTTAAGGAAAAGAAAATTGAACCTAGATTTAGATGGAGCAAACTCCAAGAATTGATGCGAGATAAGTTCTACCTTCCCTCCCT